>OX608080.1:5855173-5900173 GCA_951509765.1 Sphenella marginata | reverse complement strand
TCGAATTCCCACGGGCACCTGCCACTGGTTGAATTGTTTGGGTAGTTTCGATTTCAATCGCTTTTACAACGTATGTAGCTTCCACTAACAAATGAATTCATCGCAGGTCACAAGTTCGCCAATGTGCATGGAGTGGAAGCTTGGCTATTTGCAGGGTGTTTCATATGGGGGTTTCAATTTTTTACTCTTGAAATTGTAAGTCATTTCATTTTCTTCTTGTATGGGTGAGTATGCGATTAAACCAACTTGCGAACCAACCTGTTACAAACATTATTTTATAATAAACATACTTACACTTGAATATGCTCCTCGTACAAATGAAGTGAGTGGTTGTCCGGTGCGTCGTGTTAGCGCCAAGTATCTGTGGTTACATTTAAATGCACATTCTATGCTTTCCTCTTTCATTTCAAATATTCCTGCTGTTGGTTGCAACTAGTGGCCCCTGGGATTGATGATCGACAAATGAAAAAGAAAAAAAGAGCTTGGCAAAGTACCCATATGTGTTGACGTACATTTTATTATGGTTGTTATTGTTTTTGTTATCTTATGCCACCCCAACGCTTGACTTGATTTCAGTTTTCTTTTGGTGGTCGTAAAAAGTCAATCACAAATCCCAATGCAATCACAACAAGAATTAATATTTAAAGAGGTCATCGATGTGCCGCAATGGTCGTTAAAGTTGGCGTCAATTTTTCCCGAAGTTTGGCCAAAAATTATTTTTATGTGTTCAATCTTGAATTTATTGAAGAAGTACATATGTACAAATAAACATATGGATGTGTTATCTTAGTGGGTAGAGAGCGCGTCTTTGGTGCGGCCAATGACGGCTCGAAATCTGCCGGTGGTGGAATGAAAAGTTTCTTATATGCAACTTAAAGTAGCTCAATGATTGTATTAATTTTTTATTTATTTATTTAATTATTTATTATTTATTATTTATTATTTATTATTTATTCTTTATCATTAATTATTTATTATTTATTATTTATAATTTATAATTTATAATTTATAATTTATAATTTATAATTTATAATTTATAATTTATAATTTATAATTTATAATTTATAATAATTTATAATTTATAATTTGTAATTTATAATTTATAATTAATTTATAATTTATAATTTATAATTTATAATTATAATTTATAATTTATAATTTATAATTTATAATTTATAATTTATAATTTATAATTTATAATTTATAATTTATAATTTATAATTTATAATTTATAATTTATAATTTATAATTTATAATTTATAATTTATAATTTATAATTTATAATTTATAATTTATAATTTATAATTTATAAATTTATAATTGTGACTTCCCTGCAGGGGCAAAAATTCATGCAAAACATTAGTACATTTGTTTGTATTTATGAAAACGTATGTATGTTTGCATGCACAAAATTGTTATTGTTAGTATCATCGATTGCTGTCGTTTCTGATATTTAATTTCGGTTAGTAGCGCTGCCGCATATGTTGGACAACGTTATGTGGTTGCCACACAGTTGGCATTCAGTGGTCAAAACATACGCAATCATTTGTAGAATGTTAATGCAAAAAGCAAATATCTCTGCGGCAATGAAATCGTGTTAGTAAACTTTATTGGTCCGAGATTAGTTACCCCCTTCTACAGTGGGCTATAATCGATTCCAACTAGTCCCTTAGGAGGATAATCCGTTTTAATTTGTAAAGCATACTAATTAGTTAAATTCTTAAAAAAAAAAAAAATTAATAAAATTGTTATTTTAGGCCTTGAACATATTGGTAGTCATAGATCCATCAACAAAAAAATATACATATAAAATTAATCGATTATTTTTTTTAAATTTCCGACTTTTTTTATTCTTAATAAATTGATTTTATTTTTAATAAATTATTTTTTATTCTTTAAGAATCGAACATAAGAATTAAACATTTCAACTCAATTTTTGTAAATAGTAACAGCTCTGCGTTCCATGAAAAAATGGTTAAAACTATGTCCACAGTGAAGCTGAAAATACATAGTTTTGTTTAAATCACTTCTATTCCTTCTTGTTGAATTTTTGATATTATTTTTGTTTGATTATAATGATCAGAATTAAAATTTTTTTGCAAATTAAATTATGTTAAATTTTTATGGAGAAGAATTTTTTAACTTTCGACCTTTTTGACACATGCACGTTTTCGTAATAGAGAGTACTAAATTTTTTGTAATAGAAAGGGAGATAAGTCAAATCCAAAAGAAACAGAATGGAACTCGAAGAACGTTTGGACCGCGAGTTCTGTCCCTCTTACAAGGTTTTATTCCAATTTTGCCGATTTCATCCTAGACCAGGTTTCAGCCAATGCTAAATAGCCATCACTTTGATTTTTGATTTTACTTTCGACTCAATTTTGTAGTTAGTATTCACTTGACATTTACTTAAATTTAGAAATTTCTTTTCACATTCACTTTTCGTCATGCACGTTTGAAAGTGCAAAGTGTTGATTAACATAGTGCAACGTTGGGGTTTGAGTAGTGCCAGTAGTCTGCTGCTTGTGCACCTCTTAGCTAGCGGTGAGTATTTTCGCAAATTTATGTTCAACACGCCGAAGCTAAGCAAAATGAAAGTTAGTGCGCGTACCATCTTGGCTGTCATCGACAATTGTCCTTGCTGGATGCGTGTTGCGTGCTAAGATATGCGCGTATGTGTGTGTGTGTGTGTGTGTAAGTCAGGATAACACGTTGCGCGTTGAGTGGCTTTTCCAACTGCTTAATCAATTACACAAGTTTGCAATTCACTGCCACGCACGCATACTTGCACTCACACACACACACACTTACTTATGCTGCACTGAAACAATAAACTACCCAGCAGTGAGAAACCAAAGTAGTTACTTAAAGAACTAGAATTTTTTTTTTTTGTTAGAAGGACATGGCTCATCGTTCTGCTCATCGTTCTGCTCATTTCGTTATGCTTAATGGTTTGTCCATCTCTCAAAGTATAATACTCAAGAAATATTCAGCCAAAGACAACACAATCCTTCCCTATTTTTTAATTTGACTGTGACTGGAACTAGCAGGCGAACCTGCCACCTTGTTCATGTGCCACGACTACATATTAGCTTTAACCGACGGCATTTTAAGCAGTTTTGCTAACCATAATTCAACTAAAACTGTTTGGTCTATTTGAAATTAGTTTGAGACGAGTATACTTTTATCTGAAAGATTCCTTTTCGTACTAGTTTCGAGCTAGTCTATAACTAGTTGTTTTTTCCCTGCAAGGTATTAACCAAATATTCGTGCGCTACGTAAACAAAGCGCCTTTCAATGGAACCTTTGCTCGTCATAGCGGAAACCACATCATATATGCTTACTCGTTGTTGTTGTTGCATGTTTCGTTTCTGCTGCAAGTTTAGTGCTTTTAGGTATTTTATGTGCCCGCTTATAAATTTATGTGGCAAGTAGCATACCTCAAAGACAGTTACGTTGTAGATATGGTGCATTTAACATAGCGCCGTAGCTCCGGAGACGCCAAATGAGTGAGTGAGTGCAAGAATAAATATTCTTTCAATGTAAAATGTAAAAAATTGTTATTAGACGGACATTTACTATAGAATTTGTATGAATGCTAGCATTGCTGTTGGTGCCATGGAAAGTGTACCCACCATCTCTAGACAAAGACAAGCACGATTTTAATTAGCAGCACTCATTACCACCCTTTGTTCGTTGGCCATATGTTGATAATGTAATTTGAAACACCCTGTGATCAGTAGCTACATAAATACGGGATAAATCTTAAGTTAGATATCTAGTAATGCAGACGTAAAAGTTTCATTGAATTCCATTTGATAGTTTTTGAGTGATGCGCGCGCAAACAGACAGACAATTTACATACATATGTACACACAAAAATATTTTCGTACGATCAAATAAATGCGTTCTGGTATGAATTTCAAATAATTTTGCACTTGGCTGACTGCAAACTTTAGCTTTAAAATACCTAAAAGCTTTATATTGGCCCAGCAGGTGTTTTCACGAAAATTAAGTCAATGGTAAACACATATGCACACACACACACACATGAACATGCATCTGCTTGCAAAATTTAATTTCATCTCAGCAGCATTTGCTCACAGATAATGGATTTCCGACGGCGTAAGTTAAATGTGCATGAAGCGTGCCAAAAAGTGCAGCGTGAAACAAGAAGAAGAGAAAGGAAACTGCGAGTAGAACTTAAATAAACACACAGCTCACACTTTTGCTAACTGATGTGAGCTCATTTCTTAAACTGCTGCATATGGGGGCATTCCGCAACAAAACGATTAAAATTTTTATCGATTGATTTTAGAATTTTTTTCTTTCCGTGAAAGTAATTTTGTGGTTGAAATGACATGAGGTGCGACACAAGCTGGAAACATTCCTTACCAAATTTTAGTTAATTTCGTCATGGAATGCCCCATTTTTTGATCCATTGATCTGACTGTAACAGCGGACCATGAATGAAATACAATTTGCATATATGCACATTTGGCTTACACCGGCAGCATCGTAATGTTGCATGCCACACATTTGCTTTTGCAAAGGCACATATACATAGACATATGTATGTATGTATATATATATATATACCCCCACAGGTGCAACACTGCTGCCACACACATGGGTTAATTTTTGCGTTCGCTTGCATCGCGTCATCAATAATTCATATGACATGTATTGTCACTCACACCATCCCTCCACTCACACCAATCATGCGTGTGTGTATGTGTGTAAATACCCAGGAAAATTTGCGCATACACTAGGATCAGTTCAGGTACGGTTTACCTCAATGTGGAAGCTAAACAAATTCAAATTGGGTAATATGACATAATCTAAAGTGGCATAATAGCAATTTATTTTACTTGGGATTATGGCACTGCTAGATGTGTGTCATAATAACAACTAAACAAGAGACATAATCCCAAACCAAATTGATCGTAATACCTATCCGTATTAAAAGGTGTATCTCCTTGAAATGACAGAGCAATACTATTCTTAAGCTGGTCCAAAATAGTCTCACAGAAGTTTAAGAATTTTATAATTCAACGGCTGCAAAGATGTTTAAACTATTTCAAAATATTTTTCAAAACCGTCCTAACTCAAAATTTTTTTCAACACCGTCATATCTTCAAAGAAAATATATTGCATTTTTCATTGTGAATTAAAGAGTGTTGTCTGCGATAACTACTTTTCATCCACAATTGGCCTATAATTCATTTGACATAAGTAAATATTTTATTTGTGTAGCATAGTCAGAGGCGCGTTAGTCAATTTCAGTTTTTGTAGCATACTTAGAGGAGTTAAAAGTACCCGTTTTGGTCAGTAAGTGGATTAATCCTTCGTATCCGGTACGAATATAATTGTGTACAATTGCGTGTGTATGTTTTATTTGTAAAATTTATGCACAATAATTAAATTTATCAAAAAAGCATCAATCAATCAATCAATCAAGCAATATATGCATCAATCAAACGACCAGACAGTATGTAAATATTTTCATTTGCACATAAAATAAAAAAATAAAAAGTCACACACCAGCATACATGCAAGTAGACTTCGAGTTCTTACCTAGCGATGTGGCGGAGGTGCATGAATAGTCAAAATTTTAACGCGAGAATATTTTATTTTATTTCCTTAAAAACGAGTTTTGAAAATATTACAATTGGCTTACACGGTTTAGTTATTCAAATCGCTTTTGCATTGTTTACATAATTTTGTGAATATTTACGAATTTTAGAGTGTGAAAATTTTATGAATTTTTCTCACTATGCGCTGTTTTTTATACATTTATACATACACACACATACATTGATAAGTTTTGAACGGCATTTGCATATTTTATTGGAAAAAATATTTGTTGTTTCATTTTTTAAGCTATCTCTTGCAGAGATTTGACCAGTAAATTTTTGCATTTCATGTGGGTCAAAGCTGGCTTCACGCTAACCTTTTTGTTTAGTTAGGACGGCTGCATTCAAGGGGCCTCAAATTCACCCCTCGTAGATATGTACATACATATTTCGCTACCACGGCTTCTCTTCGCTTTTAATTTCTTTGCTGTTTCTTTCCTTCAGTATATTTTTTATTTGCTCATCTGTTTCCTATTTAATTTTATTTCATTTTATTTTATTTTGATTTATTTTTATTTTATTTTATTTTATTTAATTTTTTTTATTTTATTTTATTTTATTTTATTTTATTTTATTTTATTTTATTTTATTTTATTTTATTTTATTTTATTTTATTTTATTTTATTTTATTTTATTTTATTTTATTTTATTTTATTTTAGTTTATTTTAGTTTATTTTATTTTAGTTTAGTTTTATTTTATTTTATTTTATTTTATCTTCTTTCATTTTATTATACCTTTCATGAACATGAAATGGTATTATAACTTTGGTCCGATGTTTGTAAGTATGAGAAGAAGAAGAGATATACCCACCATTAAGTATACCGAAATGATCAGGGCGACGAGCTGAGTTGATTTAGCCATGTCCGTCTGTCCGTCCGTCCGTCCGTCTGTCCGTCTGTCCGTCTGTCTGTTTGAACGCAAACTAGTCCCTCAATTTTAGAGATATCTCGATGAAATTTGGTATGGAGCCCCCATTTTGTATTATATTAATCATTTGTCGGAACCAGTAAGATCGGACCAATGCAACGCATAGCTCCCATACAATCGATTGTTCCGATAAATGGGTTTTGGCCTATAACTCTTGCAATCAAAAAGCTAGGAGAGCGAAATTTTGCAGGTTTAGTACATATTATATTTGTAACCTGTGTAGTGAAAATCACCCAGATCGGACCAACAAAACATATAGCTCCCCTATAATCGATAGTTTCGATAAATGGGTTTTGGGCTATAAATTTTGCAGTTGAGAAGCTAGGAACGTAAAATTTTGCAAAGTAGGTACTTATTATAAATGTGATGTGTGTAATGAAAATCATACAGATCGGAGTAACATAACATATAGCTTCCATATAACCGATTGCTCCGATAAATGTGGTTTGGCCATGTAGGACACTTAAAAAAGATATGCGTATTCATGAAAGGTATAAAGCCTTTGGCATAGCCGAAGACAGCCCTTTCCTTACTTGCTTTATTTTATTTTATTTTATTTTTTTATCTTATTTTATTTTATTTTATTTTATGTTATTTTATTATATTTTATTTTATTTTATTTTATTTTATTTTATTTTATTTTATTTTATTTTATTTTATTTTATTTTATTTTATTTTATTTTATTTTATTTTTTTATCTTATTTTATTTTATTTTATTTTATGTTATTTTATTATATTTTATTTCATTTTATTTTATTTCATTTTATCTTATTTTATTTTATTTTATTTTGTTTTATTTTATTTTATTTTATTTTATTTTATTTTATTTTATTTTATTTTATTTTATTTTATTTTATTTTATTTTATTTTATTTTATTTTATTTTATTTTATTTTATTTTATTTTATTTTATTTTATTTTATTTTATTTTATTTTATTTTATTTTATTTTATTTTATTTTATTTTATTTTATTTTATTTTATTTTATTTTATTTTATTTTATTTTATTTTATTTTATATTATTTTATTTTTCTCACCCTTTATACAAAATATATTTAAAAAAAACTTCTGTAGATCACAAATCATATTTTCATATATATGTATATAGTGAGCTACTTTCCAATTACAGGCGTCCTCTTGCGAGCCACAACTCTTCGTGAACAATCGTTACTAACCAAAGGAATGAAAGTAATAACCAAAAATTATAGCCGGAAACCTGTCTGGACTGAAGCACAATGAGTTAATGAGATCGTTAATAGAGGCATTCGTTAAACACCGCTATATTTATTAAAGCATACATATGTAAATACAACCAAACTGTTGCTTTGTGTATGTATTAGTGCGTAAATGTACATGCATATGTATGTGTGAGTGCGTGATTACAATGACGCTATTGTTAACATTTGTCATTATGCATTAATAGCGACACATTAATCATTGCATTGCATAGTGAAAATAAATGTTCAAACAGATTTCACACCGACAAATACAGGAAGAGGTACAAATACACACTCACATAATGTAAATAATCCTGTAGAGAAATTAGTAACAAATGCGATTTCGTCTAGAACTACTTACTTTCCCTAGAGAAAGACAGAAGTTTGTAGCAAACGGTTGGGTAAGCAGAGACTAAACAGAAAGTTAGTCATAAAAGAGCTGGGTGAAATTTACAGTACTGGCAAGAGTTATAAGAGGAGGTAGGAATAGAACTTAAATCCCTTTACAGAAGCCGTTCGGAGTCGAGAAAAAAAAAAATTGCAGGCCTCGCCTATTGTTAGGAAAAAATTCAAAGCTGTCCAGCTGGTTATGAAAATAGTTACTCACAACAATACGCATGACTATTCTATTTGCCATTACTGTATATGTCAAAACATACATACATGTGTGTAAATTAATACGTCCCCTATTAGAGCTTGAAATTTACAGAAGTAGTCGAGGTTCGAGGTAAATGAATGCAAAAACTCAATATAATGAGTAACAATTTAGACGGCCAAACAAGCAAATATACAAACACACCCATTCCAAAAACGAATAGGATTGCATACTTTTAGGCAGTCACCATAATTAACGCACTCATATGCTGCAGTCGTTTACCAAACAAAGCTGCAAGGCACATTTTGACCATCAGCTAGGTAAGTAGCTAGGTACAGTGGATGGCTTGATTTATGTGCCGTTGCTGATTGCTGCTGGCGTTGTGCTTTGGTGAGGACACAAAAGTTTGCGCCTGGAAGCACCATGCGTGTGGGGGTGTGTGTGTACTAACTTTATGAGAATATACATAAACGTTAGACGCTTTTGTTACTCGCTTTTGTATGTCCTTATCGTGGTAACGTGCGAGTCTGTCAATGAGTTTGAACATTCATTTTTCGTAGCACTGCACATTGCGAATGCTTCAAGGCATAGTTTGTTATATATTCCTCTGGACGATTACTGTGGAACAGAGCCATCGTCGCCAAATGTTAAGCTCGATTGTGGCGCCATCGCGTTTAGTCGTTATTTACAGCTAGTGTTACACAATACCCAAAGTGACATAAGCAAAGACCGAATAACCTCTATCTAGCTCAGAGAGAGAGAAGCCGAACAGTTGAGAGCTCAAAGCTTTAATAGTAACGTTGGAGGGCATTCTATCTGCTGCTTCCAAACTGAGACGACTATCTCGTGGAAGATACACCAAATTGCATAGCTTAAATGCTTTAACCCTGAGAAGAGTTGCTGGAGTGCCTCTTAGCTTGGGTCCGTTAACGGCAATCAGCCAACGCGCTGCTAGATTAGCTGAGCTTTACCTGCATTTGCTTGCACTTTCGCTTCAATCGCAACTCGCTTTGGACGGAAAGACTAAACATTTGTCTTCTTTACTATTTCGGGTGCAAGAATGTTTTATACACTGAGAGAAATCATTACTAGAACTATGCATGTACTCGAGTTTACTAGGTGATGGGCAATATGAGATGCTATTAGGTAGAAGCATTAGGTAGAAGCCAAGACAATTTTGGGAATTCTTGTCTGTCTGTTTGTATATTTGTTTGCGCATCACTCAAAAACCAAGTTATAAAATTGCATGCGATTTTCACCGCTGTATTCCTAGATGTCCATCTGAAAGTTTAAAACTAATGTTACCCCACTAAACTACTTTCTTTCAGCTGTGTATCATTGCGTATATTCTTAAGTTTCTAATTTCAATTTGTCCCCTCATACAGTTGAGTTATCGTGTTACCTCATGGGACTTATTACCACCAGTGTGTGCTGCACATAAATCAAATTGCAAACCTGGTGTCACCTTAGACTTACCAAAGCGGACATGCGTGTTAGTTGTTGTTGCAACCGCTGCTCTTATTAACATATTTCTTCAATTTTTTTACACAAATTGTTACCTATATCCCAGTTGCATGAGACTTCCAAATTGGCGAATGCATGCGTCTTTTCCTATTATCCGTATATCCTTTCTAACTGCGTTTACACCGTTTCAAAACCAGCTTACACCCGTTTTCTTTTATTTTCATTTTCACACACTTGGCATTTCTGAATTGCATGGAAATTATTTATGTTACAAAACTGGGAATGCCTGTATGTATGTACGTAAGTATATTAGATTGTCCCAAAAAAAAAATTATATATAATTCTAGCAAATAATATAACTAACTCATTGCTAACCGAAAATAAAAAAACATTTTTGTCAACAACCCTAATGCACGTATAAGCAATACTTGATGTGCTTTCGCGTCTTACTTACCTTTCTCCAACCTAATTCCGCATTCTTTTATGCATTTGTTGATTGTATGAGTACTTAAGCTGAATACAGTTGAATTGCTTATGCACCCGTGCACGGTCTACCGGTATCCTGCAACTTATACCTTGAGTCCTTTTGTAAAGGATACACCGCGTACGCATGACTTTGACTTGGTTAACATGCAAGTTACGACATATGCCATTTTGAAATGTCAATCTGCTAATGCTCTCTAATTGCATGCGACATACCAAAGGATATATTTAAATACAAACATTTGTACATACACACACACATACATAAAAGTGCTTAAATATCCTTGCGCTTGTTAAGTTATACTTTATATATGTAAGCATGTAAGTTTGTTGTTGTTAGTCTGTATTAAGTTTCTCAATTTTGCTTGTTATCGTTAATTTACAAAAGCGTACTACATCAAAGTAAGGTTAATTGTTTTTGCTTTTTTAAAGTAAGGAGTTAGGCGGGGATAAAGCGAAATTAAAAAGCATTTAAATATGTATATTTGCAAACATAATTAGGTGTAATGCAATACATAAACCATTGTGCAGGTAATGAGCATGAAATTGAACACTAATTTGCTCGGGGTAAATTTGTGCGAAAGAATGATATTGTTTTTGTTGTAAAGTATTGTCAAAACACTACATTTTTGTTGAATGTAATGTCTGAAAGGCATGTTTGTAATCCATACTGCGATTAATTAGAAATGTACTACCATCACTATCACTATCACTATCACTATCACTATCACTATCACTATCACTATCACTATCACTATCACTATCACTATCACTATCACTATCACTATCACTATCACTATCACTATCACTATCACTATCACTATCACTATCACTATCACTATCACTATCACTATCACTATCACTATCACTATCACTATCACTATCACTATCACTATCACTATCACTATCACTATCACTATCACTATCACTATCACTATCACTATCACTATCACTATCACTATCACTATCACTATCACTATCACTATCACGCAATTACTTCCACTACATTTAACAAACTTTTATGTAGTTTTTTAAATTATTCCTTAAAATACGCAATTTAAATGTTGGAGCAAGCTCATTTCACGCCTTAATTTTTCAATTTTTGGATTTTTGTGGCGGGACGAGTACATTCAAATACTTTAAAAATAAACACAAGTTTCTCCCAATTTTTTTTTAAACAATTTGCAATTCGTAGCGCAAATAAAATTCATACAAAATCGAGTTAAATTTGTTGTAAAATTTAGTTTTGAAACAAAGTTTTGCCTTTGGGTCAGCGGATGCATTCACTTACTCGCAAGCTGATATTGGTGCGGTTGTGTGAGTGTAAATGGATTTATGCAGGCAATCAGAGAAGTTTGGTGATTAAAAGTTATTCAAGTACTTTTAAAAATTGAGTGCAATAATAGCAACAACAACAATCCATACAATCACTATGTATGTATGTAGAGCAAAATGGGCAATCAGGCTAGCAGTTAAGCGTTGCAACTGGAAACTTCATTTTGCCAACAAAATTTGTGCGATTTACATTTTTATTTAAATCATGTCAAGGGTAATTGCGTAGAATTGGAATTAAATTGCAAATAAGATAACGCGTCATATAGACAAAATAAAGTTTTTGCATTTCGAACTCAAACAGCAAATTCACTTCTTCATAAGGGTTAATACATTTTTAACACTACAACATTCTACAAACAACATAACGAGGACCATAAATAAAGCCTAAAACCGTCAACGAGTGTTCAGCAAAAAGAGAGAGAGTTAATTGCGGAGCGTATGACAGAGACAGCTAGACAATGAATTTGCTGGACATGTAGGCACGTATATATTAGGGATGTCAATCCCTGGACCGTGTAGATGTTTTGTGTGCAAATTTTTTCCTACAATACCGATATCTTTTTCTTAGAAGCGTGAATTTACATAAACTTAACCAAGTGTGATTCATTTATGAGCCATTATTATATTATTATTATTCAATTACTTATTAGAAATTTGTATTTTCCAAAGGTAAAGGTAGATTTAAAGAACACCGCCATAGCTTTTTACAGATCAATTTCGAAAGATCGTCACGCTCTATTGGCCGTTAAGTAATCAAAACTAAATCAAAATGTTTCAACATTTTTTTTCATTTCATTTTAAATTTGTTAGTAATCAAGTTGCATTGCAAAATTTAGTAATGAATGTAATTGAATCCCGTGCCTTCCAAACTGACAGCGACACAACAGCTGTTACAAACTTCCACTGTAGCTCAAACTGTTTGCCGCAAGTGCAGCGGCTCTCAAACTTTTTAATCAGTTACGTTTTTTTTCTTCACTTTTTCGCCAGCTAAATTTTTGCAGAAAAATCACATTCACAAACAACGGTACTAGTTTTGTTATCCCGAAAATCTCGATATCACAAAAATTTAAAAAAATGCACATCCCTAGTGAAAATGAAAATATACTACAGCACCTTTTATTGGTTTCAACATTTCAAGTGTTGACATTTCAGAAGCAAATTTTGTCAGTTGCAGGTGTGTACATTGAGTTTTATGCCCAATCAAAAAGGGGTTGATTAAGCTCAGAGGTATACGTTTGATGCAGACATTGCCAAGTACATATGTAATTATTGATGACACTTGGCTTATGTTGTAAAATTGCACATAAATGTACACCAACAATAATTCAAACCAACAAGCCAATTGTGCGCACAACAACAACCGAACAAAACATGCAGTTAAACAAGAGTCATAAATCAGTTGAATGAAATCATATATCTGCGATATAAAATATTTTGATTCACATGTCCGCAAGCGACTATTGTCGATAACCCAGTGGCGAATAGACGTGATACCCAAAATATCAGCACTTTTTTCAGATTTTTAAAACTCATCTATTCTTATCTAATACTAACTACAAAAGTGACTACAAGTAGTACTCTCATTCGCTCTGATGTATAAGGCGAGTGAATACGGAGTTTAGCTGCATTCATTCTTTTGGTACTTGGCATTGAATATAAGTTAGAACGACTTACAAACTCGTTATTTTTTCCACTGAGTTCATAAAATTTATTGCTTTGCATTTATTTGTTCAACTACTCACATATTCGATGTACAATCATTATCGTGTTTCACTGCCCACTTAGGTGGGTGAAGCCTCGAGGTCTTTCTAGTCATCAATTGCCTCATATTTCAACTGTTTTAGCTTTTTGTTCAGAGTTACTCGTTCAGGGGATATTCATATTTTATTGACATTTTATTTGCACAATTTTTTAATAAGCGACGAGATTTGGACTTCATATCAATTTTGCAAACCGAGACAGGTATGTGTCCATATTTCGTTGTAGCTTTGTTATCACCAGGTAGTGGTTTTATTTTTTTTGGTTATGCCATTTCAAGACAAAATCGAGTATTAACAAAGAAAAATTATGATTACGTGGCAACCCTTATTAATAACGGTACTTAGAATTATTTTTGTTGACCAACGACATAAAATGACTTTCGTTTCACACCCAAAACGACCTATCTCTTTAGATATCTTAAAAAAAATTCAAACAGGTGGCAATCTCGTAAAAATATATTAAGTGGCCATACTGGTAAATAAATAAATAAATACTTAAGTATGTTTGCTTGAAATGTAGCATATTATCTATAGTAAAACAAATTTCATTCAGCTGACTCAGGTCGCTTTCGATATAAAACTTAGCTGCAAATTCGATAAGCAAAAAGGTGGCAGCTCGAACACATAATCTCACTTGAATATGCTTTTGTTGAAAAACGAAGTAAAATAATTTTTTTTTTTTTGAGCGACTTTGATTGAAATCTATCCGCGTCTAGGAAATAGTCCATCGTATGCGATTGGGATATGTTGACTTAAGCTTTTATTGCTTATGAGCACAGATTTTATTTATACATAACAAGCACACACTTCTGCAGCGTTTGGAAGCGAAAGGATTGCAAAATCATAGTGGCTACGTAACCGAATTTTCCTGCATGTGAAAGAAGCATACGATTTGTATTCTTTGTGTGCGAGATTATATTTTGCGGTGAAGATGTGTGAATTTTCCACAGTTTTCTACTATTATGCTGCTTATGGGTTTTCATTTTTTTTAGTTTGTTTAATATTAACAAATATTTTAATTTGTGTGCTTAGGATTCAGGAGCTCTAGCTAGACTTTCTTGGCAACTTAAGCTTTATTTGATGTGTATGCAAGCATGGTGTAATGAAGGTGCTACGAGTAGTTTCTAAATATATTTACCTTTTTTCTTATATTTTTATATTCCGCATAAAAAGGCGTAAGGCTTTTGTTTGTAGAGATAGATTTGCAGGATGTAAACTATATAAGGAAGGAGAGAAAATACATCTAAATCATAGTTCTAACTAAGAGCGCAATGTTGGACGGAAAACAAAGCGAGCCATCATCAAAATGAGATAGGAAAAGTTCTTGATAAGTAAGAAACCCAGTTCAGGAGTATAAAGAAATGACGCAAGGTCCATGGGCCCTAAACCATAAGTGGGTGCTCAAATAATCAGGGGATGATTGAGAAATGAAGAAGATGAGAAAAACGAGCACTTGACGTGGCAAATAAATGTCATGCATTCTTGCACTGCTGTAGGGTATTTATAAGTCTTCGAAAAGTTAGACTGCAAATATTTTTCTCACAGTGGCAAAATTTTGATTGCAAAAATAAAATTTTAAACTGTTAAAAAACTTAAAAGTGTTTGAAAAAAAATTTTTTTTTACAAAGTTTTATATAAAATATAGAATATATTTACACTGGAGAAATTTCATATATGTAACTCTGAAAATATTTTTTTAGTACAATATTAATTTTGAGCTAAGAAATCACTACAAATAAAAAATTTTTTTTAGAAAAGTTTATTTAATATATGTATAACACATATTTACACTGGAGAAATTTTTTATTACACTAAAAATCTTATTTTAGTTTTATATTTTACAAATATAATATTTTTAGTGTAATAAAAAATTTCTGAACTGGGAAATCGCTTCAAATAAAAAATTTTTTTTAGAAAAGTTTATCTAATGTATAAAAAATATTTATACTACAGACATCATTACACCAAAAATATTATTTTAGTAAAATAAAAAATTTTGAACTTTGAAAATACTCGAAAGGAGTAGTGTTTAAACATATTTTTTCTTGGTCCCGTTAATTTAATATAAATAACGTATCTGAGAAATTGTATAGGAAGTTTTTAAATTGTTTTTAAACTTTTTTATTTTAACCAACCTAACTAATTCTTTACATATTCATCATATTTTCTATTTTCTGCATTTTACTGATGAATTCTTACAAACACAGCACTTGTATTTATTTCCAAGTTTATTCACTACATTTTTCATTCCACTAAAATAAAAATAAATTGCTTTATTTTCTGCAAATTGTTCTTGCTATCACTTTGTGTTTTATGTATTCCCAGCATTAACATTTGTCTATTTATTTCAATATTTATATGTTTTTATGCATGCCTCTTAACATGTTTTCTTTTTAGTTTTGTCATTGTCACAATGCTCTAGTGACTGATAAAAATAATGATTATTTCACACTTTTTGTTTCAAGTGCAATCGCTGTCTCCGAAGGGAGTTCAAAGATATGAAAATGTATGCACCAGGACTCTCAAATGAATATATGAGTGTATGTGTGTGCATGTTACGCATACGTTATAAAGGTACGTACCTATCTACGTATATAATGTTTGAAAGATTTGTTATCATTATTTTTATTTAGTGAGTAAACCACACAGTCAAACAAACTAGTTTTATACGATCAAACAAGTAGAATCAATTTCGAGCCAACCACTATTATCCTATAGGCCACTGTTGTTCTTAGTAGAGGAATGTCCTACCTAATATCAGATCCCAAATTTTGAAAATAATTTTTTCTAATATCTTTGAGGTTGAACTTCCGAAAAAAACCCGTGAAACCTGCAGTCCATTAAAATTTTAGATTGCCACCTTATTCATTTTGAGTTACAAAATGTTTCGGATGTAACACTCAAAAAGATACCATTCGCAGCATTTTTTTTATTATATATGCGGGTTCACCTACAACTAAATCAACTTTCACATCTCTATCCGCTTTATCATATTTCTTGCCACAAAATATGCGCATTGAGAATAGTGGAAAGCAAGAAGAGCAGAAAATGAAACATGTTGAAGGTTTTTGTATTAATATTTCAAAAAAAAGGAATTTAAATGAAATGGAATGTATGAATGCAGCATGAAATTTGGTTGAGTGCGCAAAAATTCCAGCATAAAAATAGTGGAAGGCAAAAAAAAAAAAAACCAAAAAAAAAAATTTTGTAAAAGCAACAACGATGATGGCAAGAAATGTGGCACAAAGAAAAGAGAAATTATAAAAACATTTATAAATGAATGCAACAAAGTGATAGCGGTGCATAAAAAAATTAAAACAGCAAGCGAAACACAAACATAACAGTAGTGACCTACACACACACACACACAGACACACTTATAGTTATAGCACCCAGCAAACCATTGGGGTGATGAGTGGGTCGAAAAGTAATACTAATTAGGAGCGTTTATGCTTTCCGTGAGCTTAATTTTGAGTCAAATATGCATTTATTTATACAATTTACAAAAACAAAAATTATACAGACGTCGTTCTAGCTCGTAAAGATTCTATATACATATATTAAATGGACCTTTCTAAAAAATTTTATTTTTTTTTCAAAAAAAGTAAGCTTTTGATATATTTTCCTAGTTTAAATTAAATTTTTAACAAAAAAAGTTTTTCAGTGTAACAAAAAATTTTTACAGTGTATATTTTCCAAGCTGATTTTAATACCTTTCTAATGGTTCAAATATCTTTAAAGTAGCTATTACCACCATTTTTCTAATATTTCTATACTTTGCCATGCCCGCAATTTTTCAAATATGCAATTTCAAAAATGAGGTTATGTTTATATAAGTTAAATTAAAAAAAATTAAAATACTAAATTTCATAAAAATCTAAGAGGGTCGGGTTCAATGAATGTAGGTTTTGATATTAAATTAATCATGTCTTAAACAGACGGACATTTTTTGAAATTTTTTTCAAATTTCTCAACCTCATATTTTTCATGTATTTATGACTCATATATGACTCCTTAGTTATGAGAACTCCTATAACGTTTGTGGGGTAGCAGCACCTAGAAAATGTTACGTATACGTACATGTGTACCTACAAGTGGAAGTTAGTGATATTACGGATGTGAGCTTAACGGAATCGGATTTTTTTTTAAATAAATTTTTGACCGATATCGAGCGAGGAAACATTATTCTCTAGGGAAAGTCGAACAAAATTAGGCTAAACATACCATCGAGATTCCAAGAATTTAACCCCAAACAAACTTCTGTTCGAACTAAAATAAAAACAACCTGAACCGAGTGCGGGTTAAACAACAAGTTCCGCCCCTCGCAATAAGCATCGCATCTCCTTTACATCACTTGAATAAATGTTATACGCGCATATACATAAGTACGATGTATTGAGGTCGCCATAAAGTTGAAGTAGTCTGTGTGATAGGCAGCATGTTTCTCAGGAGCCCATGCAGAAACAGAAAGTACCCCGCAAAATGCAAGTTGATAATTTTAAAATCAAGTATTTGTGCCAGTTTTTATGCTTATGTCTACATGTTTTATGTATTACGCGCATGTTATTCTCTGTTTTTTTTTTTTTGTTTTGAGTGCATTCAGTGGAAATCTTCATGGCGTTGTCGTGTTACACTCACTGACCCGGCACGTTTGCCATATGTGACACATGGTCGACTTTGTGTTAACATAAATTAATTTTTTGTCTGTTCTAGAAACTTTTGTGCGAGTTTTAATTGAGGGAACGGTGATAAGTTTGCTGATGGCGCGACTGCTGTCCTGTTTCTCTTTTCTATTATTTTAATTGCAAAGAAAAAACCGGTGAAATGTTGGATATGACAATGACATTAAAGATGTATTATTAAATTTATTTTTAATAACATTTGTTTCATTGTATTTTTATTGCAGTTAAATTGGCTTCATTGGTTTTTTCAAAATATTTTTTATGTGCTATTTGCTTAATTTCGCTATTATGCTGTCATTACACGCTCGCTATAAATGTCACAATACAGTGATTGTCAAACTGCTTTTCAAACTTATAGATTTTTTAAGCAGTTGCTATTATTTAGCAACTAAGCAACAAATCATTGCTCTGAAAGCCAAATCGTTAACAAAAAAGTGCCTTATTGTAGTGAGAACAAATATACAGTTTGATAATATAATAAACGAAGAGAAGAGGTTGGCAGCACTTCAAACAAACACAACCGAATTAAATAGCACAATAAAATATCAGCGCCGCAACCAAAAAAAAATAGTGACTTCCAAAGTAAACAATAAGTAAATATTTAATTTAATTATAACAGACTGACATGGTTGAAGGAAAAAAAAAGCAAGCAAACTTTGACAATAATGGCGTCACAAAAACATCAATAAACCGTTGAAAAAAAAAAATAAAATAAATGAAAAAACAATACTGTCAAATGGCCTACGGAAGCGGGAAAACTCAAGGATGGCGTGAGTAAACGTCACTGCTTCTCTCGGTAATGTTTAATAAAAAATTCAAAGGCACGGTTTTATGTGTCAAAGAAGTAAGAATTGACAAAATCTTAAGATGAAAAAGACAAAATAAACAAACTGATAGACAGCTTTAGCAATATACTACAAAAACAACAAAATAGTGAATGTGACAGCAATGTTACTAAATAACAAAAACAAAGAAAAGTTCACATATACATATGTATGTAGTATAAATATATATGTTAGTAAGTATGTGTGTATGGTTGCATATCAATGTGACTGGTAAATGTGTCACAAGGATGCTGGCTGCAAAGAGTAGATACATATGTACACATATACGTCAGTGTCAAAGTGACATTGATAGTATGACTACTGGATTTATACGTCAAAGATCAGATGAGATGAGGAATAGCGCAAGTGTGATGGGAGAGAATTGAATTTTGAAAAGTTACTTACGAGGTCCATAGTTGCGAGGAAGGATCCGTAATCATTTCTTGCGGGCCTTTGTATTTTGGAGAGATTGAAATTGAGTAACAAAAATTGGGCTACACTAGAAACTAGAATAGGTTAGACTATGAACTAGACTGGCCAAAGAAGCCAGTTTATTATTTTTTTCACGAAATTTCGTCAAAAGTTTTCATTATTCCATTATTATTTAATTAAATACATTCTAATTCAACCCGCAACCTCAACATATTATAAATTCCTTTTAATCAAATACGAGCATACAATTTGATAACATTGGGAAGCCTTTTGTGCGCAACCCATTCACGGACGTTCTAGCAATGAAGCCACACCACCACAAATACGCTGGATGACCAGCAACAACACAAAGAATTTGTCAAATTTTGAAATCGACAGCGTTTTAACCACAAAAGTTCTACGTTTACAATTGTTGTTGTGGTTGTTGCTTGTATAATTTCTAAAGCACGCAGAGACCATGCAATAGTTTGAAAATACGCACATTAAGCTAATTTGAAAATCTCTCTGTGTTAGAAGTTGTTGTAAGTGTATATGGGTGTATGTGTGCTGGAGTTGGTACACAGCAAAAAAAAGAGTGCTCTGAGTGTTAACGAGAAATAAGGAACCTAAAGTATAAATTAATTTGGAACGAAAAATGATGGCGAGATATGGCATGCTCTATTTTCTTACCCTCCTTTTGCGAAAACTCGATTACAAAAGTTGGTTGCGGATTTCGCTTATTTTCTGTAGTTCACATCATATTTCTAAGTCTGCTGATAATTTAAAATAAGGCCCATATAAGTGATGGATATATTTTTGATGCTATCCATTTGATTTAGAATCAGTAAACTATTGCGTTTCACCCCCGCTTGCGTTGCTTCATTTGTATGTTATTTGGCTTTTGATGCTGTTTCAATGCATTTACCCTTAACTCATGCTCTCCTTCTCTCATCTCGCACAATGCTTTTATCTCCTTGTTGCTTAGTTTTACATTTTGTGTGAGTTTGGTAAAATTTTGGTAGAAAATTTTGGCTTTTGATGTAAGCAGGAAGGTTTTTTTGTTGCTGTTGTTTTTCCTTTTACGATATTTTTCTGATCTGCTTTCGCTTTGAAGCAGGGACGGAAAATAAAAGTTATTTTTTTTTCGATCTCATAAAAGTCCGGTGCTAAATAAAGGTGTTCACCAGAAATCTTGAAGTGATAAACTGAACTTATTTAGTCCCATGCCAATTGTAGACACATACAAACTCATACATTTATGAAAAGGGTGTTTCGTTTGGTGAGTTATTTTAAAAGTTCAAACATTTTATTTAAATAGTTGAGATCAATCAAGGTTCACTGAAGATGAAATTGTTTATAGAAGGCTACGCTAGGCAAATATGACTACATATTATTAGGTGGCAACGCTATTTTGAAATATTAATAAATTTACATATAACAATATACAACTCATATAATTATAAAAACACAAAAAGTTGGCAACCTTTTTTCAATAATCTTAAGATGTAAAACTTAAATATGAGTACTTAATTTGAACGTGTTAACCAATTTACACAATCTGCAGAAACGTGTGAAGTCATTTGCGTGATAGTAGCGAATATGTTTTTGAATCCCATCAGACAGGTGGCAACTCTTTACAAAAAAAAACCAAGTGGAAATGCTTCACGGAAACAGTTTTAAGTATATCCAAGACATAAGTTATATTTAAGAGATCATTTAGTTGAGTCAAGTCGTTTTCAAATTAAACGGATATGCAAAAAAACAAAACAAAAGTTTAATTGTACTACGTGGCTACACTATGTTCTAGACCTACCTAAAAATATTTAATTGTAATGCAACCCAAATTAGTATTCCTTTGACACACATACTGGTATTATTTAGGTCAAATAATTCACAAAAAAAAATTACGAATAGGTGGCAACCTTGAAAAAAAAAAATTGCTGTGCCCACATCTTGTGAGAAACTCTAAGATCATTGTACATTGTCTAAAATTATAAAATGTCATCCAAAAAGAGCTCATTGAAAATTCTAAGCGATCAATCAGCTGTAAAACTTTTCTATATCACGAATCACCCGTTACTTCTTTTTACCGAAAACCACTCTGTTACGCACACACACATTCAGTAGGCACGTGTGACACGTGATATGCAGTAAGTTGGCATTCAATTAATTAAATGTTCCAAAGTCACAGATGCGGGTCTTAAATACTCGCTCGCCCACTCACTCTAAACCACCATTGCGTTCAGGCGGAAAAAGATTTAAGTAGCTGTAGATGTGTGTCTTTATGCTTGAGTGTGTGTGTGTGAGTTTAGTTATCCCATAATCCTGGTAGCAGCAAACAAATGAAGCTTTTGTGTAGTCTTTGGACAAAGGGATTTCTTTTTTTTTGTGGGCTTCGAATCAAAGAAATCGCTTGCATGTGTGTATTATACACGAAGCACACACAAACAAATTTATTACAACACGCACATTAAAGATTATTTTCTCTTGTAAACCCCATCACACTGCTCGTCTACGTGTTTGACCATTTGAAAATTTACACAGCTACTTAAATCTCAATTCAACTGATGGGTCAATTTGATAAAAGTTGCCAAACAAATGAAAGATAAATATCATACACTTTTGGCATATTTAGGTTAATCGATTTTGTTATCGTTGTTGTTGTTGTTTAAAATTGTGGCATGTATTTTGCATATGTATGGGAGAGAATGTGCAAATATGTACTCCTTCTTCTTCTTCTTGAATGGAGTATAAGGTTATGCTTGTCACACAAAATTGTTGCATATTTTTAGTGGTTTAAAAATTTAAGAGAGCAACTCTGAGCTGGGGCATCTTTGAGGTTATGAGGTGGGATGTTTTGGAAAGATATTTTTAAATATGGCGATCTTCTACTTAGCTGTCGAAATGAGATTATTTGTGAGTTCTTGAATGATGAAAATAGGGTTAAAACTTCTGAAAAATATTTTATGAATATTAAGTAAACTGCAGCGAAAACCAGAAACGATCTATTCGAACGAAATAAATAAATAAAAAAATAAACAAGATGATGTACGAGCGGAGAGAAGATTAGCCTCTGACGACAAAGAAGACTATCGAAGAACTAAAATAAAGCCCCATTGCTCCACTGGCTGAGCTCTAGCCCAGAACGTTTTCCTAACGGCTTCTGAATTATTCGCCATTACATGCCGTCGACTATGAGGCAGAGGAAACTCAGATTTAGTGGTGTATTGGCAGGAATTTTTGTGCTTTTAACTAAATCTAGTACATTTCCACTGTCGTACAATGTTCTCATATAAAAAATTTTCCGAAAAGCATTTCAAACATTTTAATTTGGGAAAAATAGCCCTAATCTTCCTTTTAATTTTTTTGAACGTTTGGATTTAGTTTCCTATTTGAATTATTTATTGAAATCGTTTCTGAAGATAAAAAATATTTTAAGTACAAATCATCAAATTAATAAATACTGAAAACGCTTATAAATCACATATTTTTGCAAGTTTAATTTAACTTATTTTTAAAAACACTCATCGAACTTTGCTTTTTGTACTAATGCTGTGCCTTTATTCGATTAATCGAGTAAGTTGTTGAATCAAATTATCAGTTAATCGATTACTTGAGCACTCAAAATGAGCGTAACTCGAGTATTTTCAAAAATAGTTACTCAAAAACTGATTAATTTACTCATTATACCTTTCATGAGCATGAAATGGTATTATAACTTTGGTCCGATGTTTGTAAGTATGAGAAGAAGAAGAGATATACCCACCATTAAGTATACCGAAATGATCAGGGCGACGAGCTGAGTTGATTTAGCCATGTCCGTCTGTCCGTCCGTCCGTCCGTCCGTCCGTCTGTCCGTCTGTCCGTCTGTCCGTCTGTCCGTCCGTCTGTTTGAACGCAAACTAGTCCCTCAGTTTTAGAGATATCTCGATGAAATTTTGCAAGCAGGCGCCATTTTGCATAGGATTAATCATTTGTTGGAACCAGCAAGATCGGACCGATACAACGCATAGCTCCCATACAATCGATTGTTCCGATAAACGGGTTTTGGCCTCTAACTCTTGCAATTAAAAAGCTATTAGAGCGAAATTTCGCAGGTTTAGTACATGCTATATAAGTAATGTGTGTAGTGAAAATCACCTAGATCGGACCAACATAACATATAGCTCCCATACAATCGATAGTTTCGATAAATGGGTTTTGGGCTATCAATTTTGCCGTTAAAGAGCTAGGAACGTTAAACTTTGCACGTTTGCTACATATTATATATGTAACATATGTAGGCAAAATCAGCCAGATCGGACCAACATAACGGGTAGCTCCCATACAATCGATTGTTCCGATAAGTGTGGTTTGGCATTCAGGAAAGGTATAAAGCCTTCGGCACAGCCGAAGACAGCCCTTTCCTTACTTGTTTTCTTATGTGAAAGTTTGCCTTGAAAAAGCTAAAAATAAAAAAAATGTGAGCCGAAGGTCTGTGTTACTAGTGCTCCTTTTATTGTAATCTGGTGATTTATCACCATTTTTCTATATAATAATAATAATAATAATAATAATAATAAAAAAAATTAAAACCCAAAATGCTTCAAAATATTAAAAAAAAAAAAAAATTAATTGGCAAAATGTTATAGATGCAACAAATGGTTGAGTATCAAGAAACTTCCTTTGGTTAGCTTAAAAAGCGATCGAAATTTATATGATTAATCATTTTACTCAAAAAACGATTAATCAAAAAGGCGGTTAATCAATTTATTTTCTTTTCTCTTTTTGATTAATCAAAATCTTGATTAATCGAGTAAACCGCCTTTTTGATTAATCAAAAATCATAACTAATCGATTAATTGAAATTATGATTAACCAAAATTTTGATTAATCACTTAATCGCACAGACTTTCTGTGTACTCACCTGAGTATTCATTATTCTACATTCACTCCAACTACTCAGATTTTTCAAAATTAAGTCTACGCCAATCAAACTTTACTCAACTCTCACTTTCAATAAACAACAATACGGCCATACCCGTTGGAGTAAATCTGCATTATGATGAATATGAAAAATAAAAAAAATAAAATGTTAATAATTACCCTAATGAAACTGTTTCACCTTCATAATTTTATTTGCTCTTCAACTTCTCAACTTCAAAGTTGCCAAACAGAATACAACAGAAAAACAATAAAAACAACATGCACACAATGCCATTATTTCAAACAGTGTTGGAGTAAAGCAACAAGCAAGTGGAAAGTGTGGCATGCCCCACAAGCAAACAATTTTTAAACAAAGCTGACAACAA
The DNA here is from genome assembly GCA_951509765.1 of Sphenella marginata. Classification (NCBI taxonomy): domain Eukaryota; kingdom Metazoa; phylum Arthropoda; class Insecta; order Diptera; family Tephritidae; genus Sphenella; species Sphenella marginata. The sequence goes on along the minus strand of OX608080.1, from coordinate 5,875,546 downwards.
TAACAACAACAAGTGAAGCAAAATCAGTTACAGTACACAAGTTTACCGTTACGCTCTTGCCATTTGGCGCGCTGCAAATTATCGTATTTATGCTCGCGCGCATTTTAAAATTTAAAGCAGATTTTCCCCATCTTCTTGCCACACGCTTGCTCCAGCTGCACTTCGTCAATATTCACGGTAGCACCACATGCCATTCATCGACACTTGCCACACTTCAACGCATTGTGCTTAAGTTTTACACTTTTTGCCTGTGATTGCCAGTCAAAGCCGACTGAAAGTGCAAAGAACAATAGAAAAAGTATTAAAGCAAATAACAACAACAACAACAACAGCAACTTAAGAGCAAAAGCAACAAATATTGTTTTGAAGCAGTATTATGTTTGAATGTTTATTGTTCTTGTATGTTGCAAGTTGCACAGTTGCAGCAAGTCGTTAACAGCCGTTAGATGTAAGAACAAACCACATAAAAGCGTTAGGAACATGAAGTAGATGAACAAGAAGAAGCAGAGGAACATACTTGTGTGTGCTTGTATGTATGTATGTATATGCCAGTAGCGCTAAGCAGCAAAGCTTTCAAGAGTGCTAACAATAGGATATGCAAGAAATCCGTTGTGGCAAATAACTAGTGTGAGCAGAATGAAAAACAAAAGGAAATATTGGAAGGCATCCACCAAATATACATAACTACATCAATATATAATGTACAGTAGCGCATAGAGCTTGTGATGATTGAAAGTGTATGCTAAACTGGGCCAAAAAAATTTTTATCTTGGAATTTGGAAAAGACAACCTTTACCGATTTGAATGACATTTGGTGGTGTGAGTTTGATTTTATCATAAAAAAATTGTTGTCAATTAAAGTTGAAAAATTGTTTACAAAACAAAAAGTAATTAAAAAAAAAATTTTAATTTCGAATTTTCGAAAATCAAAAAATTAAAACCATTAAATTTCGAACTGAAATGTTTTTTATTAAAAAAAATTAGATTTTTCAAAAATTTTTTAATTTTTCAAAGTCGACCGAAATTGTATTGTGTTTTATCCCTGATATGTATAAAGATATCTTGAAGTTTCAAGAGCTGTGTTTTTCAAAAATAAATTTTTTGACTATTATGACAAAAAGAATTTTTTGGGAAAAAAATTTTTTTTCTGTCTAAAATGCTTTTTATTAAAAACAATTTACTTTTAATATAAAAAATTTAAAATTTTTTAAAATCAACTAAAATTTTATTGTGTTCTTCCATTGATATGTGTAAAGATATTTTGATATTTCAAGAGAATTCAAAAATGTTTTGAACTTTTGATAAAAAGTTTGTTTTTTTTTTTTGAATGTTTGCAAAAACAATTTTTATTTCAGACTGAAATGTTTTGTTAAAAAAAAAAAATTATTTTAAGTATTCAATTTATTTTTTTCGTGGAACTTTTCTTACTGGAATGTTTTGTTGAAAAAAAAAAAAATTATTTCTAGTATTCAATTTATTTTTTTCGTCGAATTTTTGGCAAAAATTTTTTTTTGTGAATTTTTGGCAAACATTTTTTTTCTAGCTTTTCAGTCGAGCTCAGTCAGTTAATCACAAAATTACTCAATTGATAACTGAAATTTTTTAAAAATTAAAATTTTGAATTTATTTATTTAAAATATTTCGAAATCTAAAAAAGTTGTTTTTTGTTATACCTTCGATATATCTAAAGACATCCTGAAAACTCAAAAGATATGTTTTTTTTTTGTTTCTAAAAAATATAAATTTTTGAATTTTTTTTTTAAATTACTAAATTTTGATCAATGAATTTTTTTTCGTGTCAGCCGAATGTTAATAAAAAAATGTTCAAATTTTATTTTTTTAATTGAAAATTAAAATTTCTAAAATGAGAAATTCTAATTTTCTAAATACTTCTTTAGTACTAATTTTTTCTTGGGTCACTCTAATGTCTATGCCTCGCAATCACATTTTTCTTGTTTATTCCTTGCATACATCGAGGCGATAAAACTCTGCTTTGTGACACCTACGACACTGTTTGTGTACATTCCCAAAGCGCTTCAGACTTTTTTTTCCATAAAGCAACTAGTAAGAAACCTGAACATTTGTAATTTTTAGTTTCTCTTAATTTGTACGAATATGCCATCGGGGTAGTTTTTTAATTTTTTATAACTAATCGAAAACGTTCTGAAAACTTAAAACGGTAATCAGAAAGCCGATGCTACAACTTGGTAGGCCATTAAGAGCCTAAAGATATAATCGAATTTTTTTTTTTAATTTGGTATCTTTTATATCTAATATAAAATCCAAATCAACGTTGTTTAGAACTTTTGTCTGTATGTATGTATCTTTGTGCGTGCATCACTGAAAAACTGCTAAATAGAATTGATGACAACTTTACCATTGCATTACTAGAGGACTGACTTAAAATATTAAATATCCCTTATTTTCATATCGCCACCGATTTTAGAGTAATCGATCAATATGTGGACCAGGGTGACCCAAAATATGTTAGTAAGACATGGACATCAAACGAAATCTAATAATGAGTGCTGAAATAAACTCTGTGATTAAATTTCATATCTTAACTGGTTTCGAAGATATGATGATTAAAATTGAACTCAGTAAATTAACTAAAATTGCTTCTTATGTGCCTTTTTACTGCATCCACAACGCGCACCTCCCCACCACTTTCAGTGCACCCTCTCCTAAACAAAACGAATTTTATCTCCACGTAGTTCCTGCACCTCAAGCATCGCTGTGATTTATTACTAGCCCAGCGAGTAGTAGCGATTATTATTGCTTGCTATAAGCTAGCTCATTGCTAAACATTACCCACAAGCCAAGTGACTTTAGGTGAGTTTGTTGGTCAATGGTCGACTTTCTGGAATTGCAAAGTCCTGCTTCCGCTTAATTTGTATGCCAACACACTTAAAGTTTACTGTCTGCTTGTTGTGCTTTATTCGCAAATACTTGTGCATGAGAAGGTGTGGAAGAGAGCGCATATGAGAAGCATTTCTTTTTACATTTAAATAGGTTTGTGTTTTGTAGCGGTTTTCTAGGTTATGTTAATGCCACATCCTGACATGTCTCAGTTCTTGTTTTAGTTTTTTTTTTTTTTCATTTCTTCTACTTATCATCTGCTTTGAGAGTGTGATTTTTTGTTAGATTACTTGTTTCACATCACTTGGTTGTGCCAGAGGGTGATAGCGCATACCCAGCAGAAAATGCGATTAATCTGGGATGAGTTGAGAATTAGTCGTAAAGCGGCATGCGACTAGTTTTGGACTCTTTTTGTGGGTTGCAATAAATACTTTGGTGGCGTTTAATGTTTTCCAATGGAATTAAAGTCAGCGACTAGCTTTTGTGATAAGAATTAATGTCAAATTATTTTAAGAGTTAAAGTCATTGATATTAATTCTCTTAGTAAAAATGAATATTTGGCATAAAATATCGCACATTTTATATGTTCCCAAATTTCCTTTTGTAACTTAAATATGTTGAAACAAAAATTGTATTTTGACATTTTTCAGATAGCGCTAAAATGCGAATTAATATCAGAGAAATTAATTTCCTTGACATTATGACACATCATAAAACGCTTTTGGTTCAACATGAGTGCCCAATTGTAGAGGGGTGCTGTCGGAAACTTCAAGCTTTATCCCCCTACAGATCCCATATGGCTACTACACTTTCTGCGCCTAAAAGTATGCAACATAAATGAAGCGTAACTTATCCCAGCTGAGCGCATAACTAGAACTAGTTGGTATCGGAATGCACTAGAAACACACATTTTGAGTTACAGAAATTTTCTCTCCTGGTTAGCAACATACATTTCAAAGTTTTTGCCGTGCACTTCAAAGTCCCTGCTCATTGTCGTTGTTGTTATTGTCGCTTCTCTAAGAATTTTTAATACTTGCAACAACTGTGTCAAATAATCATCTTCATTTCTTTTTGTATGTATGAGTGAGTGAGTGAGTGCGTGAGTGATTGTGTGCTTGTTGTTATTCCTGCTGCCGTTGAGTGCTTGGAAAATCAGGTCGCAACCTCAGGTTTTTATTACGTGGCGTGGATTTTAAACTTGAGCCAAGCGAAGATAAATGCTCTATAAAGTATAAAAGTTGCAAAGCCATGAAATGACGCACGCTAAGCCAGCTGGCTATGCCAATTAACAGGGATTTAACAAATTTTTTCTTGTTATTTTGTAAGTTTTTCTTAAATGCTCATTCACACACACTCTTACACGCTGGCGCACAGATGAAGCGGAAAATGAAAAATATGTAATTGGAAAATTTAGAAAATATAAAAAAATATTTTAAGCCCATATTATAAGCATACAAAGGTAGTGCAATGCATAAATGGAGCTTTACACGTTTAAAAATTTGTGTAAAAAATGTTAAGATAGTGACGCGTTCTTGGTAAAATTGTACATCTGGTGCTCCCATAATGAAATCAAAAGCTCCCGAGAAGTAGCCATTCGTTTCTCAGTCTGCAAAATTTTCTCCTCCACATAATATCTCCTCCAAATGGGGGGATTTTCCGGCCTCGAAATATGAAATTAACGAAGTCGTAATAGATGTGATAAGTAGCTCCAGAATCCTGGTTGTGGGTAATCTATTTAAGTGAGAGACCATACTTCTCTCAGGGACGGAAGACTTCCTAGTCATTGTGCATTACCGAGGGGTGTAATAAACTCAATAATACTGTAAGAATGGCTAAAACTCTGTTCTCTGCTTCATTCCTTGAAAATTAGTTCATCCAAAATAAACATTGGGACCTCTTAGTTCTTAACTTTTTCAGACTGTTGCCACATAAAAAAATGTGACTATTAAGCCTGCAATGCCCTGCGAGTCATCCCATTAGGATACAGAGACTGTTCTTAGCTACTTTGAGTAGGTAATTGAATCGCTCGAGTCTTCAGTGATATATGGACACATCGGTTCTGGGCCCAAAGATTCCTAAAATTAAATTAAAAAAAAAAATAAATAAATTTAAACTTATTTTTCTTCAATATTTATGTAAGAAAAAACCTCTGTTCACAAACTTTTACTACATACTGTACCATTCACTCGTCACTCGTTGAATTTGGAGTGACCAACGAGAAAAAGTTATACACATAGCTTAACGGAATTTATTTTACTCGCTGCCAGCAAGCAAATGAATACTCTCGCTCTCAATACCTGCACGCTCTAATTAAACCTCACTACGCCGACTCACCACTTTTGCCGGTATACAGTTATAAACAAACACACTATACACACATAATTACTTGTAAATGTAATATTCACCCACTGTCTGGTCTGTCTTGGCTCTGACTCTGTGTGCTCGAGTAAATAAATATTGCAAGTATTTGGGAAAGCCACTTGAATTCGTTAATTTCGCTTAAGTGAGTGCAGTTGTAAATAGAGTTGCGAAATAGTTGTTGGTTTGTTTGTATGTGTTTAAGAAGAGGAAAAAGAAAAACGTTTGTATGCGTAAAATTTATTTAAGTAGTTGGAGTATAAACTGTTGATGATGACAATGATGTTGATGAAGATGGATGAATTTGAGTACAATTTATTAATTCAGGTATTATTTGTAAAAGAATTTATGAGGGGAAAATACTTAAAGTACTCGTATACTTGTGGCATTTTGTTGGGGGTTTATTTTGCTTCATTTAATTTGTTTGTGTGAGGTTTTATGTAGGTTTTTTTTGTACATTTTATGTAGCTGATGGATTTTAAATTTAAACTTTGTTGCTAGATCAACTATTTTTGGAGGAGCTGAAAGTGGTCGAAAGTAAGTTTATTTCACGTTTAAGGGAATTCAAGTTTAAAGGCGGAAAAATATTTTAGTAAATCATATTAAGCTTTGTTTTGCGCTGAGCTTTCATGCATCGAATGTTCTACTAAAAGCTTCATAATAATTTACCTCTGGCAGCTTTTGAAGCCAAATTTACATTAGAAGATCGCTACGAGCTCAAAATAAATATTTGATTAAGTACTTAGTCTAATATGTTGTTGTTGTTGCTGTTGTTGATGTTGTTGATGTTGGTATTGTTGTTTGTATCCTTTCCGGATATGGATCCGCTACGTTTTGGTACCAGCATAATTAAATCGACTAGCGATACTAGCTCGACTGTCGTGAAAGCGATTTGGCATGATCCTCCACACATTACATCGACCTTCCTTCTAAATAAATCTATTTCCGATGCCATTCAGAATGGAGCTTTCGGTGAAAAACCGGCAAGTTATGGCTCTAGAACATTCCCGCAATTGAATTCATAAATACCAAGCATTTTTCTCAAAACTTTGCATTCAAAGCAACCTAATAAAAATCTTACTTAGCTTATTCAATTACCCCACAACTATTTTTATTTTACAGCCACCAACATTCTATCAAAACAAAATTCCTTTCTTATCATTCAAGCGCACATGAAATCAGCTGTTTTTTGCACAAAAAAAAACACAAACAACATGCATACATATACAGCTACTCGGTACTTCAATTCACCAAACAACAATTTCACACTCTCCTCTCTGCAAACTCTTTACATTGCAACACGAATGAGTTCAAAAATACGACTCCTGGTTTTAGCTCGAAATTCAATTTTACACACCTGGAATTTCATTCCGAATTGTGAGTGCCGTCATTTTGCGCCTACAGGAATTTACGCTCTTTCGGAGTAGAAGAATAGCGCCGCATATTTTTGCACATAACACGAATAATGTAAAACAATTCGTTAACGACGAACAACAACGAGTTATAATACACGAGCATTGAACACTCGCTTTATTCACCACACTTCATAGGTGTGCTATTGAGAGTGCGTGTGTATGTGCAAGTGCTTTTATATTGGTTTATGTGTGTGTTCGCATAACTTCATACTTCCTGTCGCAAAAAAATTTGTATTCGCTCCAGCTGTACTGTGTACTTCCTGTGCCAGGATACCAAATTCAGTTGAGCTTTAGTTATCGTGCGTAAAGGGTGTGATTACGGTTGAAATTTGTATGAAATGAAAGAAAGAAGGTTTTTTTTCACGCAAAACTATTAAATGGCAAAAGTAGAGTTAGTGAATAAGAAAAAAGAAAATAAAAATATTAAATTAAATTTGAAATGTTAAGAAATATTAAACAAAAAAAAAACTGAATAGTGATAAAAGTAATTTAATATTTTTTCTGTATGTGCTGGCTATTAAAGCGGCTACAAGGAAGTATAATAAGTTGAATTTTAGGTACGAAAATTGTAACTAAAAAAGCGCTAAACAATTTTAAAGCCATTTAACTTTCAAAATGCCTGCATTTACCTACATAATCACTTTACTGTTGCCTACCTTTAGGCGCTTAAGCCAACTAAAATAATTTACGCCATCAATAACAACATTATGTCGCGTTTGATCGCTCGCTTCGTTTACTTTTCATTCGCACCCCGCGTTACGCTTTAAACACAAGCTTAATTAACAAGTTTATCGGGTCGGTTTAATTTTGTCAACGTTGGCTGATTATAGAAGGCGCTCGTTCAAGAAACATTTTTCAAATTGCATGATTTGTGGGCAATTCAGCGTAGCCTAGCCAAATATTTAAGGTGTATATATATGTTTGTGTATAACAAAACTCGTTTAGCGTTTAGCTTGTCTTGTTAAGCAAAATCCATTTTTGGGTTAAGTGCTCGAATGAATTGTTGCTGTTTAATGCTAAAGCCGCTGTGAAGACTTTAGACGGTGAGCGAGAGTTTATTGAATTGAAATGTGAAGCAATTGGAACAAAATATGTGTGTGTTAGAATTATTCGGGTATCATGAACCAGCTTTTTTTATGTGAAGGCGTCGTAATGTGCAAGCAAAACTTAAGCGCCTATAAGTAGGCTACGTTAAATGAAACAATACTATTTATGCTCGAAACATGTTGTGAACTGACAAAAGTTAGTTGCTAAACTAATATCTTAATGCGATAAGAGCTTTCGAAAGCCGAAAAACTGGAAAAATGACTTGGATTAAAAATTTAACGCCTAATGGTAGGCTACGGTTAAAACAAATCAGTCCAAATGTTACAAAACAGATGTGTAGTTTAAAGTAATTTATTTACGGCAAAAATGTAAAACAGAAAAGTTGTTTGTATTATTGAAAGCAATTGTCACAAAAACTAATGGCAAACTAAGCGCCTGAGGGTAGGCTAGCGTTTTCTGAGAAAGGAACTTTTAGTTCTATGGTTTTCTCTGATGGTTTAAGGAGGGTTATAATACAAAAAAGTTCATAAAACTAAAAGTTACTCATTTCCTATTTTAAAAATAGAAAAAAAAATTTATTCTAATTACAAACTCAGTGTTTGCACGGATATAAAATGAAAAAGCTTAACTTTAGCGAATAATAAATACATGACTTAAAACTAATTATTAGTGCATAAAATTTAGTGTGTGTAAATAAAATAAAAGCATACCATAAAAGTTGGTATTAGAAATATAACAGAAATTATATGAAAAATGATGTCCTTCAATGCAAACAACGAAGTTATCCTAAATAACAATCATTCGAAACATTAAATAAGCAAAAAAAAATAAACCGCTTTAAAATGATATTGCCAGATCTCTTCTGTCACATCGTAAATAGTGGAAAATACATTATAAGGCGACGCAGCAATCCCAGTCAACATATGGATTTACGTTTTATCTTCATATTTTTTCTGCTCAAATGGTCGTATGTACAAGGTAAGTAAAAGCAAATATAATTAATTTAAAGGAAATAAATAAATCATAAAATAAAATGCCCTAGAAGAAGCTAAAAAAATTTAAAAAATAGTTGGTAACCCTGTATAAGTCTTCATTGGCGCTTGAGTAGTAGAGCCCTTGTAATATGGCATACTATTTATTGTCAAAAGTTCATACAAATCGTCTAAGTTGTTTTTTTAAATAATGACGCATATTTCAAGCAATGAATATAAGAAAACAGGTGGCAACCCCAACCTTAAAAAAATGTTTTTTTTCTAAATTTTACATATTATCTGACTCAGTTTTTAGACATTTCAAAACTCGAAGGTAGGTGGCAAGCCTGTTAAGTCCTCCTAGTGGCAACACTTGTGTATTTGAGAGAGCGAAGATTGCAGTTAATAAATAATAAAAGTTTATAGAAGTATGTGAAGAAGTTGGCGAGATAACAACGGCTATGCAAAGAAAAAATAAGTTATTTAATTTGACGAGGTGGCAACACTTCCTTAATTTTTTTTTTAAATATGACCTGACTTTCGTTTGGTACTCATATGGGCATATCTTACAAAATTTTTAAAAATTTTAAGTAGGCGGCAACGCTGTTAAAACTTTCTAGTGGCAACACTGAAGTAGGAAAACTTGAAATGTAACATGTGATTTAGCTTTACGTTTTTGTATTGTTTTCTATATGTTTCTATTTACCTTCCAATGCAGCTGCTCTACAGAGAGCAACTTGAGTGCGTAAGCTCACAATCGAACTCTGTAATCACATTATCCTATATGCTTACCTAGACACCTATACATAAACGTTATTACAAGAAATTTCAGTATGCTTCTTCTATCCTCTTCAAGCATTAATAAAACTGCCCCAAATGGCGGCAATGGACACGTAAAATGATTGTGTTTAATGTTCTGCACGTGATCAATGAGGCAGCAAAAACTTTTGTTTATGATTTCTTGTATTTTTTTTTCTTAAAAAGTTTTTTTATGAGAGAGGTCAGTCATGCATAGGAAAGGTGATAATTGTCCATTTACTAGGTCAAGTTAAAGATTATATAAATGTATGTACTTGGAGTTCTTTTTGCTTTTTGTATAATGTAGACTTCACAATTCTTGGTGACATTTTTGCTTTGACCATATTTTCTTTTATTCTATTTTATAAGGTAGAGAACGCTTGCTTTTCACCTTTCAAAAAAAAAGATATTGTGGAAATCGAATTTTGCAGTTTCTTTAAAAAAATTTAAAAATACAGTAATAGGTACTTTTAAGCTGTGATTTCTACAGAACAGCTTAACCGATTTCAAAGATATTTGCATCATTAGAAAGGCATTTAAATCAGCTTTAGAAAAAATATACTTCAAAAACTTTATATTACACTGAAAATTTATATTTGTTAAAAATACAATTTTGAACAGGGAAAATACTCTAAAGGCTAAGTGTTTAGAAAGAATTTTTTTTTAGAAATGTCTAAGATTTTTATCGTTCTTTTTTTACATTATTTAAGTAGATTTTTTTGAAATTTTAATGGGACAATAATCATTACATCAAAAATCAAAATTTTTCATGAGAATTGTTCTATTATTGGTAATATTGCTTGAAACAACACAATTTTTGTTGATATCGAGAAAATATCTTAATACTTGTTAACGAAGTTATTTTTGCCTAGTATAGCTCCTTTCAAGCACTGTATCCATATCCTCCGGCATTAAAATTTAATATTGTTTAATATATGAATATAGGATGCCAACTTCAATTTGCTGAAACCTATCCAGTTCACCTCAAATATAATATAACTACCAGCTGTGAGAATTCTCAGAAAATGACCGTAGCTGAAAATTGGGTTACAAACAGTCAAAAGCAATAAATGCCAAAAAGAGAGTGGCAAACAAAAAAAAATAAAATCAAAGCAAAAAAATACCAAATTGCACACTTTTTGGCAGAAAAGTTGAGCTGGAAAATTGACTTCGCACAGCAACAACGCAAAAGATAAAAAAATTCAAGTTTTATATCCAAAATATCGATTTGTTATCTTACCTTTGGCGCTCATATAAAATTGTTGTAATCAATATGCAGGACTGGCAAACGTGGGTAAATAAAATGTATGTACATATATACCTTGTGACTGCAGGCTATTAGGCCATTAAAGTTAAGAACTACTTACATACATAAATACACGTTAAAAGTATAAAGTTGAGATGTGAAGAGTAGAGAAAAATGCATACATAAATAATTATTTGGCAAACCAAATTGCCTTAAAAGGAGGTGGAGTGATAAATTGTTTGCCAGCAAATGGAAAGTTTTGTGGTTGACTTCGTTAGAGATACATTGAGTAAAGTCATGAAATCTTTGTATGCCAAGTAGGAGCTTGTCGGCACGGAGTAGTGTAACAAGTATTTTATAAATGCAAACGAGTGAAGTAGTCAGTCATTGGTGAAACTTTAGAGTGGAAGCAATATTTGTTCCAAAGATTAATAATCGCGAAAGTATTTCTCCATACAAAAAACTAAAGCTAACATAACTTTTTGTATATTTTCGATTATTAATAAGTGCATGATTCTTATTTCAAAATGTATGCTTCAATTCTTTATTCATAATTAATACTTCATAAATCATGAAAATAATACTTCATTCATAATTCATTCATAACTAAAAAATCATAATTTTTGAATAAACACTTTTGATTCGTTATTCGTAATACATATTTCATATTTCACAATTCATAAAGCTTAACTCATTAATGATAATTTATAACTCAAAAATCATAATTCATGACATAGTCATAATTCATAAGTTTTTCATTAAAATTCATAAAGCATAATTCATTATTTGTAACTCGTAACTAAAATTAAAAATTTTTTAAAGACGCATAATTCCTAATTTATATTTCACAACTCGTTATTCATAATTCGCTATTCATAATTGATACATCACTATTCATAAAACACAGTTCATCACTGATTAGTCATACCCAAAAAATCACAATCTATGAATAATTATTTAAAATTGATAATTTAGAGGTTATAATTCATTACTTTTAATTCATAATTCTGCGTACGTAATTTATAGTTAATAATTCCTGCTTTATGACTCTTAAGTTAAAACATATGTGTGACTTATAATAATGCACGATTCATTAATCATAATTCATAATTCATTAGTCATTAGTCAGAACTAAAAAATCACTTGATAATCAAATTGATAAATCATAATTTATATTTCACAATTCATAACTCAAAACTAGTAATGATTAATGCCTATATCGTAGTAACTAATTCATAATTCATTATTTTTTAAATTTATATTTGAGAAAACGAAATGTATGGCTCGTTAATTTATTACGTTCCTTTTTGATTCGTTTCGAACATATTATGATTAAAATAGAAATGAGTCTGTTATCAGTGCATCTTTCTAACAAGATGATTCCAAGGCCCATATATCTAATAAATGAAAAAAAAAAAATATTTTCTATTCACCTATGTTAATACCGCAGCCTTTATATCACGTCAGTAAAGAAGAATTCGTCTTTGGGAAAAGCTCAATGAAAAACCATAAAAGTGAGTAGGGCAAATTTAGAATTCAAATATGTAAATTATAATTGCTGCAATGTTCAAATGAATAATTTATATGTTGTTAGAAATTTAGTACCCAAAAAATACTTTAAAATAAATAATACATATATATATGTGTATAATATATACGTCTGTATATGTAACGCACACCCACAATTTTTGTATGCCCACATATATATTTATAAGGTTTTTTTTGAATTAAAATTACTTTCCTGATTAGCCGCAAAAAAGTTTATTTATGCAAAGAATCAAAAAAAGTTCAAAGAGCTAAAAAGGCCAAATACATATACATACATACATACATTCATACATTCATACATTCATACATAATGTGTGTGTGTAGCTAATTCATTTAGCATTTCCGGTCTCTGAAATGTGTAATTGAATGAATTAAATGCATAAATAAATGAGTGCCTGCGCATGTAACATCGTTATAACTACATACATACATACATATTTACATGAGTATTTAAAAAAAAAAAAAACAGATAAAAGCTCATATTCGTTAAACATGCAATATTATATTTAACAAGCTTTAAGCGAAATGATTTTTTATTTAAAAAATTACAAAATTTGTGAATTTAAAATTTCATTTAAACGTAAAAAAAATAAAAATAACATAGAAAAATTCCTGTAACAAGGAGTGCATTAAACTTTCTGGATACTCAGCGCGTGAATGAGATCGATGATGGAATTTTTACTTCAGCTCCAACACTGAGGAATGTTTTCAATGGTATATATATATACATATTTTTGGATTGAAGTTTGGTATATAACAAAAAAGAAAGTCCAGTTTAATAGAAAGTGTTTTCAGGCAAATGTGTTCAAAAGCTGTTTTCAATACCTTTCTAGTGGTACAAAGAGCTTTGCAAGCGATTGAGCCGTTCCGTAGTAATCCCAGCTTGAAAGTATTTCTGTCGGTTAGGTTTCAAATACTTCGATACGTTGTCACGCCCACAATTTTTTGGAAATACAAATGAAGTTGTGTTTGTGTCATAAAATTCATTATATTTGGCTCACAGGTTAGCTTTCGGAAGAGCTTTACTGGACTATAAATAGTGATGTCGACCTGATCTCAAACTATTGATGATATTTAAAGGCTGAACTTTCGAGGCAGAAATACCAAACAAAGGTGAGCCCACACAGCGTTAGAAAATATGTTTTTTTTTGTTGATCACCCTAATGCACATAGCTTTTGCAGGTTAAACCCTACCGGCTATTTGCTCGTTCAACAATGCAACTTCTGTTTGGTGTGCATTGCAGCGTATTTTAAATGCTAGTCAACGGATTGCTGTAAAACGCACACATTCGCATATATTTGAACAGCTGTGTACGATGACATTCGCCATTGGCTATTTAAAACGAAAAAATTTTGCATCGATATGTATGCAAGTATGTGTGTATGTATGTATAGATATATATATAGCACCTATAGGTATGCGGTGCATTTTAGATTATTTACAACGATAAAACAACAGATCAGACAACGAAATGACAGGATATTATTCAATTGAACAAAGTTTACATGGCATAACACAAGAGAAATATTTAGTAGCGGAAAAATAAATGTACAAATACGCGCTTCGTATATATATATATATGCATACAACTTTGCTAAATATTTAAGGATTTATTCACAGAATTTAAGATAAATTTAAAATCGAGCAACTGTAGGCACACGATATATGGGAAACATTGGACTAGGAAAAAAAAGTTGTTGAGTGAATTCCGGATTTTTTTTACATTTTTTTAAAACACTTCACCCTTAAAATATGTCTCGGTTTATTTCAAGTCCACTTTCAACAGCTATAAGTAGGCTACAAGAATTAAAATCGACTTATTCCAACTATAACTTTAACAGAATAAATGTGATCAAATATAGCCAAAGGTTGACGAAAGGTTTTAATTGCGAACCACACACTCTAGAGATTAGTCTTGCAGGTTATGTATTTTAACTCCTAAAAGTATGCCACATAAATTGAAATTGACTTATATACAGTATCCTAAAGGGATAAATCGCGGTTCAGTTGCTTTATAGATTAGTCACACTATTTTTGGAAGGGTATACTTCTTTTAACTGCGAATTGTCTGTAGTAGGTATGTATGTACACATATAAAGCTGAGCTTAGTGAAATAACTAACCTCTTAATTTTTATTGATGTAACTTCATTAAAAATGTTATGTGATGTCGCATAATTATGAGACGAAAGTTAAGTCAAAAAAAAAAAAAAAAACAAAAAAAAAATTTGATTTTTCCGCCAAACTTACAGGATACGAAAATGCATGCATCCTTGTGAATGTAAGTATATACATACATACGTATAAATCAGGGATGCTGGTTTTTGGGATTTCAACAATCCTCGGATATTCGGGATCATATTTTACAGTAACGGAATGAATGCCCGGATTCATTTATAAACTATTCTAAAATAGTTTACATATGTTTAAGAAAGTAAAGAAATTATGTGAGGACTATCCACTTATTGTTTGTCATTCAAATAAAACAATCGAACATTGGACAGATAAATGTAATAAATTTGATCATTCCTTGCTAGCTGGTGACTAGGTTACTCTAAGATGAAAATGAAAAAAAAAAAAAATAGATAATATTGAGCAATAAATCCCGAAATGTACGTGTAATAAAATTCACAGAATTTCTGGGTTGACATCTCTAGAACGTGCATTTGTATTACAGCATGTTTTGCCTGGTAAATAAATATCTATACACACACATATACAAATACATCTTCCTTGCATAAAATATATATTCAAAAAGTATGAATAAAGAATACCGGAATACACATTTTGATTCACAAATGACACACACTCGCCCTAACCGAAGACACGGCCATGACCATGATGCGAGTATTCATTCATTCATTTGCACAAAGCGTTTCGAATGCAAATGCCAAATGTGAGTCGCCACCGCAACAAAAGGACATCAACAATATTTTGATTAAGTTAATTAAGCAATTTTATTTGATGTGTATGTATGTGCGTGTGTGTGTGTTGGTGTTTGACAGCGTTGTAATGTATGTACACAAAGATTTCGTGTGGCCTGCAAAAGTATATAAGAAGGAAACAAAATCAACAGCAGCACCAGCAAAAATAACAGCATCACTAATTAATGTCGTATAATTACAACAACAATAATCCCAACAACAGTAGCAACACAAAACGTACTGGCCTTGTCTTTTGCGTTTTCACCAATTGAATTCTTTCGATGCCACCAACTGTTTTTACAGCTGCACCTGCTACAACAACAATGGTCAGTGTGTGTTGTAAGTAGAAGCAGATGCCATGGTTAAAAATTAAAAGACATGCTCTGTAACAAATATATCAAGGATGAGAATGTATATTGTAGGGAAAATTGTAGTGTAACGTCCTTATAATAAAATCAAAATAAAACAAAATAAAATAAAATAAAATAAAATAAAATAAAATAAAATAAAATAAAATAAAATAAAATAAAATAAAATAAAATAAAATAAAATAAAATAAAATAAAATAAAATAAAATAAAATAAAATAAAATAAAATAAAATAAAATAAAATAAAATAAAATAAAATAAAATAAAATAAAATAAAATAAAATAAAATAAAATAAAATAAAATAAAATAAAATAAAATAAAATGAACTAAACTAAGCTAAACTAAACTAAAATAAAATAAAATAAAATAAAATAAAATAAACTAAATATAAAATAAAATAAAAGAAAATAAAATAAAATAAAATAAAATAAAATAAAATAAAATAAAATAAAATAAAATAAAATAAAATAAAATAAAATAAAATAAAATAAAATAAAATAAAATCAAAATAAAATAAAATAAAATAAATTGAAATAAAATAAAATAAAATAAAATAAAATAAAATAAAATAAAATAAAATAAAATGAAATAAAATAAAATAAAATAAAATAAAATAAAATAAAATAAAATAAAATAAAATAAAATAAAATAAAATAACAGCGGCTTTGGTGCAGACACGAGTTCGAATCCGTGTCCGAAAAGGGATCTGATGATGAGCCTGGAAACTCTGAAACATGTAATCCTATCCATCGCTGTTGATTTTTCCTTTGTAATTTTTCTCCAATTATCAATTTTTCCCAAAAAACTGACAATTAAATTCATTACGAATTATTGTTTATTTGGTCTCGAGCTTGCAAAAACTTACAAATATGTAAACAAAATAGACCGCAAAAATCCAACAACAAAATACATTGAAACCATAGCACGGGTTTACGTACATATGTAAATATGTACAAACAACAAGACCAACACACATCATAACATATAGGCTGCATGTCTTAAGAAATTTTGTGTATACAGTTGGCAAGAACAAACAAACAAAAGGGAATTAATTGAAGTGGAGATAAGTGCATTGTGACGTCACAGGGCATCATTGCTTAGTGTTGGAATTTTCTAACAGCGGCTTTGGTGCAGACACGAGTTCGAATCCGTGTCCGAAAAGGGATCTGATGATGAGCCTGGAAACTCTGAAACATGTAATCCTATCCATCGCTGTTGATTTTTCCTTTGTAATTTTTCTCCAATTATCAATTTTTCCCAAAAAACTGACAATTAAATTCATTACGAATTATTGTTTATTTGGTCTCGAGCTTGCAAAAACTTACAAATATGTAAAATAAAATAAAATAAAATAAAATAAAATAAAATAAAATAAAATGAAATAAATAATATGTGACAAAATTTTATTCCCCTTCCTTACACAAATTCGACTATGCTATTTAAATAATTAAATGTGTTTTGCGTACCTCCTGCTATCGAAACGCTGTTCGTTACTGACCAACTTAACTAAACCATGTTCAAATTTTCATTTAAATAGTACACCGGTCTACGGCTTTTTTAGGGCAGGTATTATATGAGTTAGCAGAAAGCAGTTGCCTGGTTGGAAGCAAAAGAAAAATTGTTTCTACTATTTCATTCAGAAAAAGAAATAAAAGTTTTAAGGAGGGGAAAAAAAGATTCCAGAGTCCAAAAAAATCATTATTTGCGGTCTAATAAAAATTATAATTTTTGGATTGGAGAAACATCATAAGAAACCATATTATTTAAAAATACCATTTATTTAATCAATTTTTCCATTTCCAGATCAACGAAATTATTCAAGCGGATCGTTAATTAAAGAAAGAAACTTATATGGGGGGAAAAATCTAAAAAAAAATAAATTTATGAAATGAGCTGTTAGCTATAATACAAAAACCATAGTCCAGCTTCTTTACTGAGGGAACAAGAAAATTCTTATATATACAATTCATTTAAACAATTTTTTTTTTGTTATCGTTTAGCGCATTCTATAGGGCGCTTCGTTCAATGTTTTAAATTCTGTGCCAGCAATTAAAATTCATTCGTCATGCAATTTGTAATTATTTGTACATATTTACAGCACGAAGTTGTTGTTTCATATGGGCCCCTCACATACTCTCACGCCGCAATTCTATGCCACAATGCTTGCGCTTTAGCAGCGTGCATTCAAAGTAGGGAGGCGCTTCAATATATTGGTTTTGTATGTTAACAGGCATAATTCATCAAAGGCAGTAGTTTTAGTTGTAATTTGTAATTTGTTGTTTGTGTTTTTTTTTTGTTTTTGCTTTGTTACAACGATAGACCGTTGTTACTTGGTCAAATGTAAATGTTGTGCAAAAAAAAATGCTAATTTCAAACGTCACGTGATATGGAACTCTCATCCAAATAAAGCTTTTAACAAGTTTGGTTTGCGTATGGCACGCGCTGCTGTTGATACATTTTTTACAAACTCACAATTGTGATCGATATCAGTTAATGAAGCATTCTTTACAACGTTGTGAACAAAATCGCAATGCTAATTTTGCGTAAACACGCATGTCCTGCCATATACATATAAAGGATAGCCCTTCACACACACACACACATTCTCTGTAACGCTCGGAATGTGGTTGGAAAAAAAGTTAAAAAAAAAAATAAAAGATTGCCCAACTATTTTCCCATAATGACATACAATTTATGTTTCCCTTTATCGGCTTTTTTTAACGTTTGGCATAATTTTATATTATTTTCTTGTAAACAACAAGCAAGCCAATGACTAACGTGCGGCACGTAGTGAATTTTAATTAAATTTGAATAAAATCAATATTACTTAATTGAGACAGCTAACAAATAACCGTCAGTCATTCATTCATTCAGCGACAGTAATGCGCACTAAAAAGGTTTCCGGGGTTCATGATATGGCCATTAATGCAAATGACAAAATAGGTATTCGAATATGTGACATGAACATGTGGAAAATGTGTATATAAATTGATACACATACATAAATAAAGCGACAGAAAATGTATATTTAATGTGAAGTTAAATTAAAATAAAATTGAAAATTAATGAATATTGAGGTTATGTGCAATGAAATCTCATTTCTGATTTTGTAGGCAGCTCACTTTATTTTACAGTGGTGCACACAAGTTTACATACTCTTACAGTCGTTTTCTGCATTCTTAGAAATTTTTGATTTATTGAAAAAAAGCTATACAAAATCATATTCCAAGGATTAACAATTCACATAAATTCGCGAAACTTCAAAGAAATTTATCAAGAATATATATATTTTTTTAAATTTGTAGAATTTTTAGAAAAAGCAGTTATGCAGTTTTGTAGGCCATTCGATTTAAGCATCATAAGGCTGTCTTCTTAAGTTCGTGACACATTTTGCTGATTTTTGTGATTTTTTTTGGGACTCCTGTGTTCTCCTCCGTACAAGTTTTTGAAGGCAGTTTCTTTTCATGCAATGTCTCAAAAATCAAAAAATCAGTGGCACGTACTACAAACTTTTGAAAAAAAAAAAATAAAACTTTGTAGAGGACATTAAAAAAAAAAGAAGAAATTCAAGAAATTTTTTTTTTTTCAATTTTATGCCAAAATCTTAGACGTATAAAAAAAAAATGTTGGAAAGAAAATTTTGTAGCAGGAATATGCTTTGAAAAAAAATTTAATATCCAAAAACAAAATTTTTGAAAGTGGTGAAAATCTTTTTTCATCATGAAACAAAATTCTCCGAAACTAAGAAAGTTCCAAATTCCACTCTATTTCCTGCCTTGTAAAGTTTACTTTTTCAATACTTCGAAATTTGAAAATAAAATTTTTCACAAAATTTCATAGATGGAAAAAAAAAATTTTGAAAAAGGATATTTTACTGATTTCCAGACGATTTTGTCACAAAATTCTTAGACGCTTGCAAACAAATTTTGAAGAAAAATGTTGGAAAAAAAATTTTGTAGAAGAAATATAAGTATTTTGAGAAAGAAATATCTTTTGAAACAAAAACAAAAATTTGCAGAAAATAAAATTTGAAATTGGTGAAGATTTTCATACTATCATAAAACTAAATACTGCGAAAGGAAGGAAATTCAAAAAAAAAAAAAAAAAAAGATTTAGGGGAAATTTATCTTGTAAAAAACCTTTTTTTCTGGGTAAATATGTTTTGTAAAAAAACTTTTTTTAACAAACAAAATATTTTTAAAACAAAAAAAATTTGCCAAAAAAGATTTTTAATGTAATTCTGATATATCTAACGAAATGCTAAAACTTTCAAACGGGTTTTTTTTTTTTTTTTAATATGAAACTGAAAAAAAAATATATAAAAACTAACATATTTTTAAGCTTTTGTTTTCATACAAAGCGTTCTCAATTAACAATTTATATTTTATGTCAGAAAATCCAAACAGCCGATGTCTACTTTCTGCTACCTTGAATACGCAATAACAACCAAACTTATATATCTTTAGAAAAACAGCTAAATTTTTTTAAAAAGCTTAATCTTTTGTGACACTAGAAACTTGAGTTTCAGTTATTATGACAAACTAAAATAGTACACTCCTTTGATCAAATATTCTTCATGCAATTCTTCTCTCTATTCTGTCACATTTGGTTCTTTTTGTGCACCGTAAACCATTTATGCTGTGACACATTTTTAATTATAACACACTTTTTGGCGTAAACAAAGAGACCACAAATTTTCTCACGCGCACGATAATAAAGCGTACACCCATTTCGTTTTGCGCATATGCCTTATATACCATACATATATACATATACATTTGTTCACAATAAAAAGAGCGATAAGTTATCTTCTTTTGTACGCTTCATGCCGTCTTTATG